>CM040436.1:40009491-40057789 GCA_022702705.1 Papilionanthe hookeriana x Papilionanthe teres | reverse complement strand
ACATAAAAAAAAAAAAAAAAAAAACCCCCCCCCCCCCCCCCCCCCCCCCCCCCCCCCCCCCCCCCCCCCCCCCCCCCCCCCCCCCCCCCCCCCCCCCCCCCCCCCCCCCCCCCCCCCCCCCCCCACACACACACACACACACACACACACACACACACACACACCCCCCCCCCCCCCCCCCCCCCCCCCCCCCCCCCCTCTCTCTTTTTTTTTTTTTTTTTTTTTTTTTTTTTTTTTCCCCCCCCCCCCCCCCCTCATCGTGACCCAAAAAAAAAGGCGTGGCAAGGCTCAGCATCACTCTCCCTCTCTCACAAACACGTCTCTCTCTCTCTCTCTCTCTCTCTCTCTCTCTCTCTCTCTCTCTCTCTCTCTCTCTCTCTCTCTCTCTCTCTCTCTCTCTCTCTCTCTCTCTCTCTCTCTCTCTCTCTCTCTCTCTCTGTGTGTCTCAGAATCCGAATTTGGTCAGAATCGTGACTCCGATTTAACCTAACGGTCGGAAATATGAACTCTGTTTAGTAGTCTAACTATGGACACGCTTGCCAAAGAAAATCATTGTGGTATAATGATGCCATATCCGCATTCATGACAAATTATCTGTGTTCAATAAGCTCGAATCTCTGAACAGACTCTGCCACCGTACCTGACTCCACGAATGGAATCAGCCATCGATTATGCAAGACGCAATCATCGAATCGAGTCATACGACTCAACGAGACGGACTCCTCGAATGGACTGGAATGGAATCAATCAGAAAGGACTCGAATCGAATGGAATCGACTCGAATCGACTCGAATGGAATCATCGAATGGAATTGGATGGAATCATCAGATCACGCTCGGATACTCGAATGGAATCGATTTATCGAATCGACATGGAAGCGATTCGAATGGAATCGAATCAGAAGTCGAAAAGGATTCGAATGGAATCGAATGATCAATCCATTCGAATCATCATAAAATGGAATAACATTCGAATGGAATCATTCGAATGGAATGGAATCGAATATGATCATCAAATCCACATTTACCAATAGAATAATCTTCGACTGAAAGTCATCATCATCATCAAAAATAATCAAATTTTCACTCACGAATTCACGACACCAACAGAAATTCTTTGAACAAAAGCTCAATCCCCTTGATTGGGAATGTTTTCTTCTTTAATCCCTTCTTCAATTTATTAATCAAACGGATCAAGACATTGACTAACTCATTAACTTTGACTAAAAGTCAATCCCCGCCTAATCACAATCCTCACCCACTTCACTAACTCATCAACACAAGTCGTAATCCCACCAAAAGTTTACATTAACAAAATAATAATTAATCTAAGGACCACTCCCATCTGACCCAATAAGTCACGATTGGTGTACTTCATGATCAATTCTCGATCTGACCACCAACCAATCGAACCAACAGTTAACTTTTGTCCAAAAAAGTGACAACTCCAATCAAAAAGTTCAATCCTGACGACGATTAATGTAATGCTCAGACACCCAATAGTCAATCTACTCGCTTTCACACTGGATAAAAGTCAATCCGTCAAAATACAGCCACATACTTCGACCTAATGACCATAACACATTATCGCTAACCTAATGAGTCGAATTCGCCACCAAAGTTAAGCTAGCCGTCATAATCCGGGTCAATCCTCGACCCAATGACCAAATCCCATATATCGACCAATAACAGTCAACTTCTTTTACCAAAAAGTCAACTTTTTCTAAATGGTCAATCCTCGACCCAATGATCAACCCATTGACCTAATTGGTCAATTCTTGACATCAATATAATAATTTTTTTACCAAAAGGCAACTTTGGTCAAAATGGTCAATTTTTCACCCAATGAGCACCCGATTGACTCCAATGAGTCAACCTACTGACCAAGAATCAAATTTGGTCAAAATAGTCAAATTTCTGACCTAACGACCAATTATTGACCAAATAAGTCAAGCTTTGACCAAAAAGTCAACTTTCGTCAAAATGTTCAAATACCCAATGACTAACCCATCGACCCAACAGTCAACTTTTAATCGAAAAGTCAAATTTGGTCAAAATAGTTAATTTTTAAACCAATTACCGCTCCATTGACCAAATAAGTCATCTTTTGACCAAAAAGTCAAAATTGGTCAAAATGGTCAATTTCGACCCAATATGACCAACCCATCTGACCTAATAGGTCAACTTTTAACCAAAAAGTCAACTTTGGTAAAAATGGTTAATCCTTGACTTAATGACCACCCATCGACCCAATAGGTCAACTTTTGACCAAAGAGTCAAGTTTGGTCAATTTCCAACCTAATGACCAACCCATCGACCTAATGGGTCAACTTTTCGACTAAAAAGTCAACTTTCATCAAAATGATTGATCCTTCGTCCAATGACCAACTCATTGACCCAATAAGTTAACTTTTAACCAAAAATTCAATTTCAGTCAAAGTAGTCATTTTTCAACTCAATGACCAATTATTGACTCAATAAATAAATCTCTGACCAAAAAATTAACATTGCTCAAAATGGTCAATCCATGACCCAATGACCAACCCATTGACCTAAAAGGTGAACTTTTGAACAAAAAGTCAACTTTGGTCAAAATGGTCAATCCTTAACCCAAAGACCAACCCATTGACCCAATAGGTTAATTTTTTACCAAAAGGTAAATTTTGGTCAAAATAGTCAATTTTCAGACCTAATGACCACCCCCATTGATCTAATATGTCAACTTTCGAGTAAACATTGAACTTTGAGTCGAAATGTTCAATCCTCGACCTAATGACTAACCTATCGACTAAGTAGGTCAACTTTGGACCAAAAGAGTCAATTTTGGTCAAAATACTCAATTTTTAACCTAATGGCCACCTCATTGACCCAATATGTCAACTTTTGATAAAAAAGTCAAGTATGGTTAAAATATTCAATTTCTGACTTAATGAGTAACCCATTGATCAAATTAGTTAACTTTTGACCAAAAAGTAAACTTTGGTCAAAATGGTCAATCATCGACCCAATGACCAACTCATTGACCCAATAGGTCAACTGTTGACCAAAAAGTTAATTTTGGTCAAAATAATCAATTTTGACCTAATTACCAATTATTGACCAATAAGTCAATCTCGGACCAAGAAGTCAACTTTGGTTAAATTGGTCAATCCTTGACCCAATGACCAATCTATTGACCCAATAGGTGTATTTATGACCAAAAGTCGAATTTGGTCAAAATGGTCAATCCTTGACCCAATTAACAACCCATTGACCCAATATGTCAACTTTTGAAAGAAAAAAAATCAATTTTTGTCAATTTTGTCTTTTTTGTCCTAATGACCACCCCACTGACCAAATATGCCAACCTTTAAGCGAAAAGTGAATTTTGGTCAAAATAGTAAATTTTTGATGTAATGACCACCCCATTGACCCAATAGGTCAACTTTTGACTAAAAAGCTAACTTTGGTGAAAATGGTCAATTCTTGACCCAAAGACCAACTCATTGACCCAATAGGACAACTTTTGACCAAAATGTTGATTTGGTCAAAATTGTCAATTTTTGACCTAATGACCTATTATCGATTCGATAAGTCAATCTCCGACAAAATAATCAACTTTGGTCAAAACGAGTCCATCCTCGACGCAATGACCAACCAATTAACCCGATAAGTTAAGTTTTGAACAAAAAGATAAATTTGGTCAAATTGGTCAATCGTTGATACGATGATAAATCTATTGATCTAATAGATCAACTTTTGACCAAAAAGATAATTTTGGTCAAAAAATCATTTTTTGACATAATGACCACCCTCATTGACCTTCATAGTCAATTTTTAACCAAAAAGTCAATTTTGGTCATTCTTTTACCTAATGACCAACCCGTTGATCCAAACGGTCAAGTTTTGACCAAAAAGTTAATTTTGGTCAATATAATCAATTTTTGATTTAATAACCACCCCATTCACCTAATAGGTCAACTTTTGTCCAAAAAGTCAACTTTGGTCAAAATGGTCAATTTGTGACTCAATGACCAACCCATTTTGACCCAATGGGTCAACTTTTGACAAAAAATTTAATTTTGGTCAAAATAGTCAATTTTTGACCTAATGACTAATTATTGACCCAATAAGTCAATCACTGACCAAAAAGTCAACTTTCGTCAAAATGATTAATCCTTGACCCAATGACTAACCCATTGACCCAATATGTCAACTTTTGACCAAAAAGTCAATTTTGGTCAAAATAATTAATTTTTGACCTAATGACCAAAGATTTACCCAATAAGTCAATGTCTGACCAAAAAGTTAAGTTTGGTCAAAATAGTAAATTTTTGACTTAATGACCACCCCCATTGACCTAAAAGGTCAACTTTTGACCAAAAAGAAAACTTTGGTAAAATTGGTCAGTCCTTGAGCCAATGACCAACCCATTGACTCAAGAGATCACATTTTGACCAAAAAGTCAATTTTGGTCAAAATAGTTAATTTTTGACCTAATGACCACCCCCATAGACCCAATAGGTTAACTTTTAACCAAAAAGTAAACTTTGGTCAAAATGGTTAATCCTTCACAAAATGACCAACCCATTGACTCAATATGTCAACTTTTGACAAAAAAAGTCAATTTTGGTAAAAATAATCAATTTTTGACCTAATGACCACGTCATTGAACTAATAGGTCAACTTTTGACCAAAAAGTGAAATTTGGTCAAATTTGTCAATTTCTGACCCAATGTCTAACCTATTGACCCAAAAAGTCAACTTTGGTCAAAATGGTTAATCCTTAACCCAATGATTAACTTATTGACCCAACAGATCAATTTTTGACCAAAAAGTCAATTTAGGTAAAAATAATCAATTTTTGTCTTAATGACCAATTATTGACCTAATAAGTCAATCTCTAACCAAAAATTGAACTTTGGTCAAAAAGGTCTATCATTGACCCAATGACCAACCCATTGACCCAATAGGTCAACTTTTGACTATAAAGTAAACTCTTGTAAAAAATGTCAATCATTGACTAAATGACTAACTCATTGACCCAATAGATAAACTTTCGACTTAAAAATCAATTTTCGTCAAAATAGTCAATTTTTGACCTAATGACCACCCTATTGACCTAGTAGGTCGACTTTTGACCCAAAAGTCCACTTTGGTCAAAATGGTTAATTTCTGACACAATGACCAACCAATTGATATAATAGGTCAACTTTTGACCAAAAAAGTTAACTTAGATCAAAATGGACAATCCTTGACTTAGTGATCAGCCAATTGACCTAATAGATCAACTATTAACTAAAAAGTCAACATAGGTCAAAATAGTCAATTTTTGACCAAATGACCAATTATTGATCCAATAAGTCATTCTTTGAACAAAAAGTTGACTTTTAGTCAAAATGGTCAATCCTTGACCCGTTGACCAACCCATTGATCAAATTGGTCAACTTTTGACCAAAAGTCAACTTTGCTCAAAATGGTCAATCCTTGGCCCAATGACTAACTCATTGACCCAATATGCCAACATTTGACCAAAAAGTCAATATTGATCAAAATAGTTAATTTTTTACCAAATGATTACCCCATCGACCCAATTGGTTAACTTTGGTTAAAATGGTCAATTTCTGATCCAACGACCAACCCATTTACCCAATAGGTCAACTTTTGTCCAAAAATTTAACTTTAGTCAAAATGTTCAATCATTGACCTAATGATCAACCCATTGATCCAATAGGTCAACTTTTGAACAAAAATTTAATTTTGGTCAAAATAGTTAATTTTTGACCTAATGATAAACCCATTGACCCAATAGGTCAAATTTTGACAAAAATGTCATTTTTGATCAATATAATCAATTTTTGACCTAATGACCACACTGTTGACCCAAATAGGTCAACTTTTGACCAAAAATAAAACTTTGGTCTAAATGGTCAATTTCTGACCCAACGACCACCCCATTGACCCAATGGATCACCAAAAATTCAAATTTGGTCAAATATTCAATTTTTGACTTAATGACCAATTATTGGCCCAATAAGTCAAGCTCTGACAAAAAAGTCAACTTTGGTCAAAATGGTCAATCCTTGACCCAATGACCAACCCATTGATCCAATAGGTCAACTTTTGACCAAAGGTCAACTTTTCTCAAAATGGTTCATCCTTGACCCAATGACCCAATAGGTCCTTTTGACCAAAAAGTCAATTTTGGTCAAAATAGTTAATTTTTGAACTAATAACCACCCCATTAACCAAATAAGTCAACTTTTTACCAAAAAGTCAACTTTGGTCAAAATGGTCAATTTCTGACCCAAATGACCAACCCCTGTGACCCAATAGGTCAACGTTTGACCAAAAAGTCAACTTTCTCAAAATGGTTAATCCTTGACCCAATGGCCGCCCCATTGACCCAATAGGTCAACTTTTGACCTAAAAGTCAAGTTTTACCAATTTCTAACCTAATGACCAACCCATTCACCTAATAGGTAAGCATTTGACCAAAAAGTCAACTTTGGTCAAAATGGTCAATTTCTGACCAAAATGACCAACACGTTGACGCAATAAGTCAACTTTTGACCAAAAAGTTAACTTTGTCAAAACGGTTAATCCTTGACCTAATGGTGACCCCATTGACCCAATAGGTCAACTTTTGACCAAAAAGTTAACTTTTGCCAATTTCTAACCTAATGACCAACCCATTAACCTAATAGGTAAACTTTTGACCAAAAAGTTAACTTTCGTAAAAATGGTCAATCCTTGGTCCAATGACCAACCCATTGACCTAATAAGTCAACTTTTTACCAAAAAGGCAATTTACGTCAAAGTAGTCAATTTTTGACCTAATGACCAATTATTGACCCAATAAGTCATTCTCTGACCAAAAAGTCAACTTTGCTCAAAATGGTCAATCCATGACCGAATGACCAACCCATTGACGCAAAAAGTGAACTTCTGAACAAAAATTCAATTTTGGTCAAAATGGTCAATCCTTGACCCAATGACCAACCTACTAACCCAATAGGTCAACTTTTATCCAAAAGGTCAATTTTGGTCAAAATAGTCAAATTTTCACATAATGTCTACCCCATTCACCTAGTAGGTCAACTTTTGACCAAAAAAGCAACTTTAGTCAAAATTGTCAATCCTTGACCCAATGACCAACCCGTTGACCAAAGAGATCAACTTTTGACAAAAAATTCAAATTTAGTCAAAATATTGAATTTTTAACTTAATGACCATCTCATTGACCCAATAGGTCAACTTTTGACCAAAAAGTCAACTATGGTTAAAATGGTCAATTTTTGACCCAATGAGTAACCTATTGACCACATAAGTCAATTTATGACCAAAAAGAAAATTTTGGTTAAAATGATCAATTTCTGACCCAACGACCAGCCCATTGACCCAATGGGTGACCACAAATTTAAATTTGGTCAAAATAGTCAATTTTTGACTTAAAGACCAATTATTGACCCAATAAGTCAAGCTCTGACCAAGAAGTCAACTTTGGTCAAAATGGTTAATCCTTGACCCAATGACCAACCCATTGACCCAATAGGTAAACTTTTAACCAAAAGTCAACTTTGGTCAAAATGGTCAATCATTGACGGAATGACCTAATTGGTCAGCTTTTGACCAAAAAGCCAATTTTGGTCAAAATAGTTAATTTTTGAACTAATAACCATCCCATTGACCAACTAAGTCAACTCTGGTCAAAATGGTCAATTTCTGACCCAAAAGACCAATCCGTTGACCCAATATGTCAACTTTTGACCAAAAATGCAACTTTGTCAAAAGGGTCAATCCTTGACCCAATGGCCACCCCATTTACACAATAGGTCAATTTTTTACTAAAAAGTCAAGTTTGGTCAATTTCTAACCCAATGACCAACCCATTGACCTAATAGGTAAACTTTTGACCAAAAAGTCAACTTTGGTCAAAATTATCAATCCTTGATCCAATGACCATCCCATTGACCCAATAAGTCATCTTTTTACCAAAAAGGAAATTTTCTTCAAAGTAGTCAATTTTTGACCTAATGACCAATTATTGACCTAATAAGTCAATCTCTGACCAAAAATTTAACTTTGCTCAAAATAGTCAATTCATGACCCAATGACCAACCCATTAATGCAAAATGTGAACTTTTGAACAAAAATTCAACTTTGGGCAAAATGGTCAATCCTTGACCCAATGACCAACCCATTGACCCAACAGATCAACTTTGACCAAAAGGTCAATTTTGGTCAAAATAGTCAATTTTTGACCTAATGTCCACCCCATTGCCCTAATAGGTCAACTTTTGACCAAAAAATCAACTTTAGTCAAAATGGTCAATCCTTGACCCAATGACCAACCCATTAACTCAAGAGGTCAACTTTAGACAAAAAAGTTAATTTTGGTCAAAATAATGAAATTTTAACTTAATGACCACCTCATTGACCCAACAAATCAACTTTTGACTAAAAAGTCAACTATGGTTAAAATGGTCAATTTCTGACCCAATGAGTAACCCATTGACCAAATAAGTCAACTTTTGACCAAAAAATCAACTTTGGTCAAAATGGTCAATCATTGACGCAATGACCAACTCATTAACCCAATAGGTCAACCTTTAACCAAAAAGTCAATTTTGGTCTAAATATTTAAATTTTGACCTAATGAGCAATTATTGACTGAATATGTCAATCTTTGATAAAAAAGTCAACTTTGGTCAAATTGGTCAATCCTTGACCCAATGACCAACCCTTTTACCCAATAGGTCAACTTATGACCAAAAGTCAAATTTAGTCAAAATGGTTAATCCATGACGCAATGAACAACTTATTGACCTAATAGGTCAACTTTTGACCAAACAATCAATTTTAGTCAAAATAGTTAATTTTTTACCTAATGACCACCCCATTGACCCAATAGGTAAACATTTGACCAAAAAAATCAACTTTGGTCAAAATGGTTAATTACTGACACAATGACTAAACCATTGACACAATAGGTCAACATGTGACCAAAAACTCAACTTTCGTCAAAATTGTCAATTTATGACCCAATGACAAACTCATTGACCCAATAGGACAACTTTTGACCAAAAACTCAATTTTGGTCAAAATAGTCAATGTTTGACCTAATGAACAATTATTAACCCAATAAGTCAATCTCTGACTAAAAAGTCAAATTTGGTCAAATGGTCTATCCTTGACCAATGACCAACTCATTGACCCAATAGGTCAACTTTTAAACAAAAAGTCAACTTTGGTCAAAATGGTCAATGTTGACCCAATGACAAACCCATTGACGCAATAGGTCAACTTTTGACGAAAAAGTCAATTTTGGTCAAAATAGTCATTTTTTGACCTAATGACCAACCCATTGACCTAATAGGTTAACTTTTGACGAAAAAGTCAACTTTAGTCAAAATTGCAATCATTTTCCCAATGACCAACCAATTGATCTAATATGTTAACTTTTGATAAAAATGTCAATTTTGGTTAATATATTTAATTTTTGACCTAATAACCACCCCATTGACCTAATAGGTCAACTTTTGACCAAAAAGTCAACTTTGGTTAAAATGATCAATTTCTGACCAATGACTACTCCATTGACTCTCTGGTACAACATTTGACCAAAAAGATGATTTTAGTCAAAATAATTAATTTTTGAACTAATGACTAATTATTGACCCAATAAGTGAATCTCTGACCAAAAAGTCAACTTTGGTCAAAATGGTCAATCCTTGACCCAATGACAAACCCAGTGACCCAATAGGTCTACATTCTACCAAAAAGTTAATGTTGGTCAATATAGTCAATTTTTGACCTAATGACCAATTATTGACACAATAAGTTAATCTTTGAACTAAAAATCAACTTTTGTCAAAATGATAAATCATTGTCCCAATGACCAACCCATTGTGGGACCCAATAGGTCAACTTTTGACCAAAAAGTCAACTTTTGTTAAAATGGTCAATCCTTGACCCATTGACCAACCCATTGACCCAATAGGTCAACATTTCACGAAAAAGTCAGTTTTGGTCAAAATAGTTAAGTTTTTACTTAATGACCACCTCATTGACCCAATAGGTTAACTTTGGTAAAAATGGTCAATCTCTAACCCAACAACCAACACATTGACCCAATAGGTCAACTTTTGACAAAAAAGTTAACTTTGGTTAAACTGTTCAATCCTTGACCCAATGACCAACCCATTGACCAAATATGTTAACTTTTGATCAAAAAGTAAATTTTGGTCAAAATAGTCATTTTTGACTTAATGACTAATTATTGACCAAATAAGTCAATCTCTGACCAAAAAGTCAACTTTGGTTATATTGTTCAATCCTTGACCTAATGACTAAGCCTTGACCCAATAGGTCAACTTTTAACCAAAAAGTCAACTTTATTCAAAAAAATCAATCCTTGACCCAATGATCAATCCATCGACCCAATAGGTCAACTTTTAACAAAAAAGTCAATTTATGCTTTATAGTTATTTTTCGACCTAATGACCTCCCCAATGACCCAATAGGTCAACTTTTGACCAAAAAGTTAAATTTGGTCAAAATGGTTAATTTCTACCCCAACAACCACGCCATTGACCCAATAGGTCAACTTTTGACTTAAAATTCAAATTTGGTCAAAATAGTTAATATTTGACCTAATGACTAATTATTGACCCAATAAGTCGATCTTTGACCAAAAACTCAACTTTGGTCAAAAGGGTCAATCCTTGACCCAATGACCAACCTATTGACCAACATGACAACTTTTGAACAAAAAGTCAATTTTGGTGAAAATGGTCAATCCTTGACCGAATGACCCAATAGGTCAACTTTGGTCAAAATAGTCATTTTTTACCTAATGACCACCCCATTGACAAAATAAATCTTATTTTGGCCAAAAAGTCAACTTTGGTCGAAATGGTCAATTTCCGACCCATATGACAAACTATTGACCCAATAGGTCAAGTTTTGACCAAAAAGTCAACTTTGCCTAAAATGGTTAATCATTGGCCTAATGTCCAACTCATCGACCTAATAAGTCCATATTTGACCAAAAAGTCAATTTTGTCAAAATAGTTAATTTTTGACCTAATGACCAACTATTGACCCAATAAGTCAACCTCTAACCAAAAAGTCAACTTTGGTCAAAATGGTCAATCTATGACCCAATGACCAACCCATTGACCCAATAAGTGAACTTTTGAACAAAAAGTCAACTTCGGTCAAAATGGTTTATCCTTGACCTAATGACCAACCCATTGACCTAATAGCTGAACTTTTAACTAAAAGGTCAATTTTGGTCAAGATTGTCAATTTTTGACCTAATGTCCACCCCGTTGACCTAATAGGTCAACTTTTGACCAAAAAGTCAAGTTTAGTAAAAAAGGTCAATCCTTGACCCAATGACCAACCCATTGACTCAAGAGGTCAAGTTTTGACCAAAAAGATAATTTTGATAAAAATAGTAATTTTTAAGTAATGACCACCTCATTGACCCAACAGGTCAACTTTTGACCTAAAAGTCAACTTTTTACCTAAAAGTCAACTTTGGTTAAAATGGCCAATTTCAGACACAATGAGTAACCCATTGACCAAATAAGTCAGCTTTTAACCAAAAAAGTCCACTTTGGTCAAAATGGTCAATCATTGACCTAATGACCAACTCCTTAACCCAATAGGTCAACTTTTGACCAAAAAGTCAATTTTGGTCAAAATAATCAATTTTTGACCTAATGACCAATTATTGACCTAATAAGTCAATCTCTGACAAAATAGTCAACTTTTTTCAAATTGGTCAATCCTTGACCCAATGACTAACCCTTTGATCGAATAGGCCAACTAATGACCAATAGACGAATTTGGTAAAAATGGTCAATTCTTAACCCAATGAACAACCCAATGACCCAATAGGTCAACTTTTGACCAAAAAATCAAGTTTGATCAAAATAGTCAATTTTGGACCTCATCGACTACCCCATTGACCCAATAGTTCAACCTTTGACCAAAAAGACAACTTTTGTCAAAATGGTCAATTATTAACCCAATGACAACCCATTGACACAATAGGTCAACTTTTGACCAAAAATCAAATTTGGTCAAAATTGTCAATTCTTGACCCATGACCAACTCATTAACCCAATAGGACAACTTTTGACCAAACACTCGATTTTGGTCAAAATAGCCAATGTTTGACCTAATGAACAATTATTGACCCAATAAGTCAATCTCTGACCAAAAAGTTAACTTTGGTCAAACGGTTAACCCTTGACCCAATGACCAACCCATTGACCCAACAAGTCAACTTTTGAACAAAAAGTCAACTTTGGTGAAAATGGTCAATCCTTTACCCAACGACAAACTCATTGATCCAATTTATCAACTTTTGACCAAAATGTCAATTTTGGTCAATATAGTCAATTTTTAACCTAATAACCACCCCATTGACATAATAAGTCTACTTTTGACCAAAAAGTCAACTTTTGACCAAAAAGTCAGCTTTGGTTAAAATGGTCAATTTCTGACCCAATGATCACCCCATTGACATGATGGGACAACTTTTGACCAAATTATTCATTTTTGTCAAAATAGTCAATTTTTGACCTAATGACCAATTATTCACCCAATAAGTCATTCTCTGACAAAAAAGTTATCTGTGGTCATGATGGTCAATCCTTGACCCAATGACCAACCCATTGACTCAATATGTCCACTTTCGACGTAAAAGTCAATGTGGTTAAAACAGTCAATTTTTGACCTAATGATCAATTATTGACCCAATAAGTCAATCTTTAAAAAAAAGTTAACTTTGGTCAACATGGTAAAACCTCGACCCAATGACCAACCCATTGTGGGACCCAATAGGTCAACTTTTGACCAAAAAGCCAGCTTTGCTCAAAATGGCCAATCCTTAACCCATTGACCAACCCATTGACCCAATAGGTCAACATTGGACCAAAAAGTCAATTTTAGTTAAAATACTCAAATTTTGACCTAATTCCCGCCCTATTGACCCAATAGGTTAACTTTGTTTAAATTGGTTTATTTCTGACCCAACGACTAACACATTGACCCAATAGGTCAATAATTGACCAAAAAGTCAACTTTAGTCAAAATATCTAATTCTTCACCCAATGACCAACCCATTGACCAAATATTTCAACTTTCACCAAAAAGTCAATTTTGGTAAAAATAGTAAATTTTGGACATAATGACCAATTATTGACCCTATAAGTCAATCTCTGACCAAAAAGTCAACTTTGGTCAAATTGTTCAATCCTTGACCCACTAACCAGCCCATGACATAATAGGTCAACTTTTAACCGAAAAGTCAACTTTATTGAAAATGGTCAATTCTTGACCCAATGATAAACCCATTAACCCAAAAGGACAAAATTTGACAAAAAAGTCAATTTATGTCAATATAGTCAATTTTTGACCTAATGACCACCCCATTAACCTAATTGATCAGCTTTTGACCAAAAAGTTAACTTTGGTCAAAATGGTTAATTTCTGACCCAACGTCACCCCGTGGACGCAATGGCCCAATGGGTCAACTTTTGACCAAAAATTCTAATTTGGTCAAAATAGTCAATTTTTGACGAAATGACCAATTATTGACCCAATAAGTCAATCTCTAACCAAAAAGCCAACTTTGGTCAAAATGGTCAATCTTTGACCTAAAGACCAACCCATTGACCCAATAGGGCAACTTTTTACGAAAAAGTCAAATTTGAGCAAAATGTTCAGTCCTTGACCCAATGACCCAATAGGCCAACCTTTCACCAAAAACTCAATTTTGGTCGAAATAGTAAATTTTTGACCTAAAACCACCCCATTGACCAAATAAATCGTATTTTTGCCAAAAAGTCAACTTTCGTTAAAATAGTCAATTTCTGTCCCATATGACCAACCCATTAACTCAATATGTCAAATCTTGACCAAAAAGTCAACTTTACTCAATATGGTCAATCATCGACCCAATAAGTCCATATTTGACCAAAAAGTCAATTTTGTCAAAATAGTTAATTTTTGACCTAATGACTAACTATTGACCCAATAAGTCAACCTCTAACCAAAAAGTTAACTTTGGTCAAAATGGTCAATCTATGACCTAATGACCAACCCATTGACCCAATAAGTGAACTTTTGAACAAAAGTCAACTTCAGTCAAAATGGTTTATCCTTGACCTAATGACCAACCCATCGACCTAATAACTGAACTTTTAACTAAAAGGTTAATTTTGGTCAAAATTGTCAATTTTTGACCTAATGTCCACCCCGTTGACCTAATAAGTCAACTTTTGACCAAAAAGTCAAGTTTAGTAAAAAAGGTCAATCCTTGACCCAATGACCAACCCATTGACTCAAGAGGTCAAGTTCTGACCAAAAAGACAATTTTGATAAAAAATAGTCAATTTTTAAGTAATGACCACCTCATTGACCCAACAGGTCAACTTTTGACCTAAAAGTAAACTTTGGTTAAAATGGCCGATTTCGGACACAATGAGTAACCCATCGACCAAATAAGTCGACTTTTAACCAAAAAGTCCACTTTGGTCAAAATGGTCGATCATCGACCTAATGACCAACTCGTTAACCCAATAGGTCAACTTTTGACCAAAAAGTCAATTTTGGTCAAAATAATCAATTTTCGACCTAATGACCGATTATTGACCTAATAAGTCGATCTCTCGACAAAATAATCAACTTTAGTCGAATTGGTCGATCCTTCGACCCAATGACTAACCCTTTGATCGAATAGGCCAACTAATGACCAATAGACGAATTTGGTAAAAATGGTCAATTCTTAACCCAATGAACAACCCAATGACCCAATAGGTCAACTTTTGACCAAAAAATCAAGTTTGATCAAAATAGTCAATTTTGGACCTACTGACCACCCCATTGACCCAATAGTTCAACCTTTGACCAAAAAGACAACTTTTGTCAAAATGGTCAATTACTAACCCAATGGCAACCCATTGACATAATAGGTCAACTTTTGACCAAAAGTCAACTTTGGTCAAAATTGTCAATTCTTGACCCAATGACCAATTCATTAACCCAATAGGACAACTTTTGACCAAACACTCGATTTTGGTCAAAATAGCCAATGTTTGACCTAATGAATAATTATTGACCCAATAAGTTAATCTCTGACCAAAAAGTTAACTTTGGTCAAACGGTTAACCCTTGACCCAATGACCAACCCATTGACCCAATAAGTCAACTTTTGAACAAAAAGTCAACTTTGGTGAAAATGGTCAATCTTTTACCCAATGACCAACTCATTGATCCAATTTATCAACTTTTGACCAAAATGTCAATTTTGGTCAATATAGTCAATTTTTAACCTAATAACCACCCCATTGACATAATAAGTCTACTTTTGACCAAAAAGTCAGCTTTGGTCAAAATGGTCAATTTCTGACCCAATGATCACCCCATTGACCTGATGGGACAACTTTTGACCAAATTATTCATTTTTGTCAAAATAGTCAAATTTTGACCTAATGACCAATTATTCACCCAATAAGTCATTCTCTGACAAAAAAGTTATTTTTGGTCATGATGGTCAATCCTTGACCCAATGACCAACCCATTGACTCAATATGTCCACTTTCGACGTAAAAGTCAATGTTGGTTAAAACAGTCAATTTTTGACCTAATGATCAATTATTGACCCAATAAGTCAATCTTTAAAAAAAAGTTAACTTTGGTCAACATGGTAAAACCTCGACCCAATGACCAACCCATTGTGGGATACAATAGGTCAACTTTTGACCAAAAAGACAGCTTTGCTCAAAATGGCCAATCCTTAACCCATTGACCAACCCATTGACCCAATAGGTCAACATTGGACCAAAAAGTCAATTTTAGTTAAAATACTCAAATTTTGACCTAATTCCCGCCCTATTGACCCAATAGGTCAACTTTGTTTAAATTGGTTTATTTCCGACCCAACGACTAACACATTGACCCAAAAGGTCAATAATTGACCAAAAAGTTAACTTTGGTCAAAATATCTAATTCTTGACCAAATGACCAACCCATTGACCAAATATGTCAACTTTCACCAAAAAGTCAATTTTGGTAAAAATAGTAAATTTTGGACATAATGACCAATTATTGACCTAATAAGTCAATCTTTAACCAAAAAGTCAACTTTGGTCAAATTGTTCAATCCTTGACCCACTAACCAGCCCATGACATAATAGGTCAACTTTTAACCAAAAAGTCAACTTTATTCTAAATGGTCAATTCTTGACCCAATGATAAACCCATTAACCCAAAAGGACAAAATTTGACAAAAAGTCAATTTATGTCAATATAGTCAATTTTTGATCTAATGACCACTCCATTAACTTAATTGATCAGCTTTTGACCAAAAAGTTAACTTTGGTCAAAATGGTTAATTTCTGACCCAACGTCACCCCATAGACGTAATGGCCCAATGGGTCAACTTTTGACCAAAAATTCTAATTTGGTCAAAATAGTCAATTTTTGACGAAATGACCAATTATTGACCCAATAAGTCAATCTCTGACCAAAAAGCCAACATTGGTCAAAATAGTCAATCTTTGACCTAATGACCAACCCATTGACCCAATAGGTCAACTTTTGACGAAAAAGTCAAATTTGAGCAAAATGTTCAGTCCTTGACCCAATGACTCAATAGGCCAACTTTTCACCAAAAAGTCAATTTTGGTCAAAATAGTAAATTTTTGACCTAAAACCACCCCATTGACCAAATAAATCGTATTTTTGCCAAAAAGTCAACTTTCGTTAAAATGGTCAATTTTTGTCCCATATGACCAACCCATTAACTCAATATGTCAAATCTTGACCAAAAAGTCAACTTTACTCAATATGGTCAATCATCGACCCAATAAGTCCATATTTGACGAAAAAGTCAATTTTGTTAAAATAGTTAATTTTTGACATATTGACTAATTATTAACCCGATAAGTCAATCTTTTACCAAAAAGTCAACTTTGGTCAAAATGGTCAATCGACCTAATGACCACCACAATGACCCAGTAGGTCAATTTTTGACCAAAAAGTCAGGTTTGGTGAGTTTCTGACCCAATGACCAACCTATTGACCTAATATGTTAACTTTTGACAAAAAATTCAACTTTGGTCAAAATGGTCAATGCTTAATCGAATGACCAACCCATTGACCCAATAGGTCAACTTTGACAAAAAAATTAATTTTTATCAAGGTGGTCAATTTTTTACCTAATAACCAATTATTGACCCAATAAGTCAATCTCTAACCAAAAAGTCAGCTTTGTTAAAATGGTCAATCCTTGACCCAATGACCAACTCATTGACCCAATAGGTGAAATTTTGAACAAAAAGTCAACTTTGGTCTAAATGTTCAATCCTTGACATAATGAGCAACCCGCTGATTGAATAGGTCAACTTTTTAAACAAAAGGTCAATTTTGGTCAAATTAATCAATTTTTGACCTTGTGACCAGCCCATTGACAAATAGGCCAACTTTTGACCAAAATGTCAACTTTGGTTAAAATGGTCAATCCTTAACTCATTGACCAACAAATTGACTTGATAGGCCAACTTTTGACCAAAATGTCAATTTTGGTTAAAGTGGTCAATTTTTAACCTAATGACCATCTCATTATCCTAGTAGGTCAACTTTCACGAAATTACAACTATGGTTAAAATGGTTAAAATCTGACCGGATGAGTAATCCACTGACCAAATAAGTTAACTTTTGACCAAAAAGTCAACTTTGGTCAAAATGGTCAATCATTGACCCAATGACCAACTCGTTGACCCAATAGATCAACTTTTGACCAAGAAGTCAATTTTGGTTAAAATAATCAATTTTTGACAGAATGCCCGATTATTGACACAATAAGTCAATCTCTGACCAAAAAGTCAACTTTGGTTAAATTTGTCAATCCTTCACCCAATGACCAATACATTGACCCAATAACTCAACTTATGATTAAAAGTCGAATTTAGACAAAATGGTCAATCCTAGACCCAAGGAACAACACATTGACTCAATAGGTCAACTTTTGACCAAAAAATCAATTTTGGTCAACATAGTCAATTTTTAACCTAATGACCACCCCATTGACCCAATAGATCAACTTTTGACCAAAAAGTCAACTTTGGTCAAATGGTTTATTACTGACCTAATGACCAACCCATTAACACAATAGATCAACTTTTGATCAAAAAGTCAACTTTGTTCAAATGGTCAATTCTTAACTCAATGACCAACACAATTACCCAATAAGACAACTTTTGACAAAAAGTCAATTTTGGTCAAAATAGTCATTTTTTTACTTAATGACCAATTATTGACCCAATAAGTCAATCTCTCACCAAAAAGTCAACTTTAGTGAAAATGGTCAATCCTCGACCCAATGACCAACCCATTAATCCAATAGGTCAACTTTGGAACAAAAAGTTAACTTCAGTTAAAATGGTTAATCGTTGACCCTATGACAAACCCATTGACCCAATAGATCAAGTTTTGACCTAAATGTCAACTTTGGTCAAAATGATCAATCCTTAAGCCAATGACCTAATAGGTCAACTTTGGTTAAAATAGTCAAAATGCATAATCCTTGAACCGATGATCAACTCATTAACTTAATAGGTCAATATTTGACCAAAAAGTCAATTTTGTCAAAATAGACAATTTTTGACCTAATGACGAATTATTGACCAAATAAGTGAATCTCTTACCAAAAGGTCAACTTTGGTCAATGGTCAATCCTTGACCCAATGAAAAATTTATTGATTTAATAGGTCAACTTTTGTCAAAATGACCACCCCATTGACCCAATGACCACCCCATTGACCCAATGAGTCAACTTTTGACAAGAAGTTCAATTTTGGTCTAATTTTTGACCTAATGACCAATTGTTGACCCAATAAGTCAATCTCTGACCAAAAAGTCAACTTTTTTCAAAATGGTCAATCGTTGACACAATGACAAACCCAATGACACAATAGGTCAACTATTGACCAAAAAGTCAATTTTAGTCAAGATAGTCATTTTTTGACATAATGCCCACCCCATTGACCAAAAAGTCAAAACGATCAATCCTTTACCCAATCACCAACCCATTTATCCAGTATATCAACTTTTGACCAAAAAGTCAATTTTGTTCAAAATGGATCCAATAGGTCAACTTTTAACCAAAAAGTCAATATTGGTCAATAAAGTCAATTTGACCTAATAACCACCCCATTGACTTAACTTATCAACTTTTGACTAAAAAGTCAACTTTGGTCAAAATGGTCAATTTCTAACCCAATGACCACTCCATCGATCTGATGGATCGACTTTCGACAAAAAATTCAATTTTGTTCAAAGCCGATCGATTTTTGACCTAATGACCAATTATTGACCTTATAAGTCAATCTCTGACTAAAAAGTCAACTTTGGCCAAAATAGTTAATCCTTGACCCAATGCTTAAACCATTGACCCAACAGGTCAACTTTTAACCAAAAAGTCAACTTTGGTCAAAATGTTCAATGCTTGACCCAATGACCAACCCATTGACACAAAAGGTTAAATTTTGACAAAAAAGTCCATTTTAGTCAAAAGAGTCAATTTTTGTCATAATGAGCATCTCATTGACCCAATAGGTCAATTTTGGTTAAAATGGTCAATTTCTAACCCATTGACCAAAAAGGTCAACTTTTGACCAAAAAGTCAACTTTGGTCAAAATGGTAAATCCTTGACCCAATGTCCAACCCACTGACCCAATAGATCAACTTTTGACCAAAAAGTCAACTTTGGTCAAAATAGTCAATTTTTGACCTAATGACGAATTATTAACCCAATATATCAACTTTTGACCAAAAAGTTAATTTTGGTCAAAATAGTCAATTTTTGACCTAATGACCAATTATTGACCCAATAAGTTAATCTCTGATCAAAAATTCAACTTTGGTCAAAATGTTCAATCCTTGAACCAATGACTAACCCATTGATCCAACAGATAAACTTTTGACTAAAAAGTCAACTTTGGTCAAAATGGTCAATCCTTGACCCAATGACCAACCCATTGACCCAATAGGTCAAATTTTGACAAAAAAGTAAATTTTTATCAAAATAGTCAATTTTTGACAAAATGACCACCCCATTGACCCGGAAGGACAACTTTTGACCCAAAAGTCAACTTTGGTTAAAACGGTCAATTTCTAACCCATACAAACCCATTGACCCAATAGGTTATTTTTTAACCGAAAAGTCAACTTTGGTTAAAATTTTCAATCCTTGACCCAATGACCAACCCATTGACCCAATATATCAACTTTGACCAAAAAGTCAACTTTTGTCAAAATGGTAAATCCTTGACCCGATGACCAACCCATTGACCCAATAGGTTAACTTTGACCAAAAAGTCAATTTTGGTCAAAATAGTCAAATTTTGATCTAATGACCACCACATCGACCCAATAGGTTAACTTTTAACCAAAAAGTCAAGTTTGTTCAAAATGGTTCATTTCTGACATAATAACCAACGCACTGACCCAATAGGTCATTTTTTGACCAAAAAGTCAATTTTGGTCAAAGTAGTCAATTTTCGACTTAATGTCCAATTATTGACCCAATAAGTCAAAAACAGACCAAAATGTCATGTTTGGTCAAAATGGTCAATCCTCTACCCAATGACCAACTCACTGACCCAATAGGTCAACTTACAAGTAAAATGTAAACATTGATCAAAATGGTCAATCCTTGACTCATGACCAACACATTGACCCAATAGGTAAACTTTTGACCAAAAAGTTAATTTTGGTCAAAATAATTAATTTTTGACCTAATTACCACCCCATTGATCCAATAGGTCAACTTTTGACGAAAAAGTCAACTTTGATCAAAATGGTCAATCCTTCACCCAATGACCAACCTATTGACCCAATAGGTTAACTTTTGACCAAAAAGTCAACTTTCATCAAAATGGTCAATCCTTGACCCATTACTTAACCCATTGAGCTAATAGGTTAATTTCTGACAAAAAAGTCAATTTTGGTGAAAATAGTCAAATTTTGACCTAATGACCAATTATTGATCCAATAAGTCAATCTCTGACAAAAAATTCAACTTTGGTCAAAATGGTCAATCCTTGACCCACTGAACCAATAGGCAAACTTTTGACCAAAAAGTTAATTTTGGTCAAAATAGTCAATTTTTGATCTAATGACGACCCCATTAACCCAATAGGTCAATTTTAGACCAAAAAATCAACTTTGGTCAAAATGGTCAATCCTTGACCCAATGATCAACCCATTGACCCAATAGGTCAACTTTTGGCCAAAAAGTTAATTTAGGTCAAAATATACAATTTTTAACCTAATAACCACCCCATTGACCCAATAGGTCAACTTTTGACCAAAAAGTCAACTTTAGTCAAAATGGTCAATCCTTGACCCAACGACCAACACATTGACACAATAGGTCAGCTTTTGACCAAATAGTTAATTTTGGTCAAAATAGTCAATTTTTGGCCGAATGACCACCCCATTAACCCAATAGGTTAACTTTTGACCAAAAAGTCAATTTTGGTCAAAATAGTCAAAAGAAAACCTTCATAAACATGAGATGAGATGAAAAGAAAGAGAGATCGATTAATTAGGACTTCTAGAGATCGAGATGTGAGAAAGAGTATTTGTGACTTAGTGACCACCCCATTGACCCAATAGATCAACTTTTGACCAAAAAGTTAACTTTGGTCAAAATAATCAATTTTTGACCCAATGACCACCCCATCGACCCAATGGGTCAACTTTTGACCAAAAATTCAATTTTGGATCTAATGACCAATTATTGACACAATAAGTAAATCTCTGACCATAAAGTCAGCTTTGGTCAAAATGGCCAATCCTTGACTCAATGACCAACCCATTGACCAAATTGGTCAACTTTTGACTAAACAAATCAATTTCAGTCAAAATAATCAAGTTCTTCACCTGATGACCACCGATTGACCCAATAAGTCAACTATTAACCAAAAAATCAACTTTGGTCAGATTGGTCAATCCTTGACCCAATGACGTACCCATTAACCCAATATGTCAACTTTTGACCAAAAAGTCAATTTTAGTCATAATAGTTTATTTTTAACCTAATAACCACATCATTGACCCAATAGGTCAACTTTTCACCCAATGACCAATCCGTTGACCCAATACGTCAACTTTTTACTAAAAAGTCAACTTTAGTCAAAATGTTCTACCCTTGCCCCAATGTCCCAATAAGTCATCTTTTAACCAAAAAGTCAAGTTTGGTCAAAATAGGTAATTTTTGACCAAATGACCAATTATTGACCCAAAAAGACTATCTCTCACCAAAAATCAACTTTGGTTAAAATTGTCAATCCTTGACCTAATGCTTAACTCATTGACCTAATAGGTAAATTTCTAACAAAAATCGCAAACCAAAATTGAATTTTTGGTCAAAATAGTCAATTTTTGACCTAATGACTACCCCATTGACCCAATAGGTCAACTTTTGACCAAAAAGTCCACTTTGGTCAAATTGGTCAATCCTTGTCCCAATGACCAACCCATTGACCCAATAGGTCAACGTTTGACCAAAAAGTCAATTTTGGTTAAAATAGTCAAAATTTTAAGCTAATAACCACCCCATTGACCATATAGGTCAATTTTAACCAAAAAGTCAACTTTGGTCAAAACGGTCAATCCTTGACCTAATGACCAACCCATTGACCCAATATGTCAACTTTTGACCAAAAAGTCAATTTTGGTCAAATAGTCAATTTTTAATCGAATGACCGCCCCATTGACCCAATAGGTCAAATTTTGACCTAAAAGTTAATTTTAGTCAAAATAGTCAAAAGAAAACCTTCATAAACACGAGATTAGACAAAAAGAAAGAGAGATCGATTCATTAGGCCTTCTAGAGATCGAGATGTGAGAAAGAGTCAAGGACTGATTGTAAAAAACGAGAATAAAGAAAAACACATTAAAGTGAAGTCCGGATAAAAGGAAGTAGACGGCGCTAGATAAGAAGTTCTTGGAGGAATACTAGCTTGTGACTTAATGATTACCCCAATTACCCAATAGGTCAACTTTTGACCAAAAAGTCAACTTTGGTCAAAATGATCAATTTTTGACCCAATGACCACCCCATTGATCCAATAGCTCAACATTTGACCAAAAATTCAATTTTGGTCAAAATAGTCAATTTTGGACCTAGTGACCAATTATTGACATAATATTTAAATCTCTGACCAAAAAATCAGCTTTGGTCAAAATGGTTAATCCTTGACCCAATGACTAACCCATTTACCAAATTGGTCAGCTTTTGACCAAAAAGTTAATTTTAGAAAAATTAGTCAAGTTTTTTACCTAATGACCACCCATTGACCCAATAGGTCAACATTGACCAAAAAATTAACTTTGGTTAAAATGGTCAATCCCTGACCCAATGACATACCCATTAACCCAATAAGTTATCTTTTGACCAAAAAGTCAATTTTGGTTAAAATAATCTATCTTTAACCTAATGACCATCCTAATTGACCCAATAGGTCAACTTTTGACCAAAAAGCCAACTTTAGTTAAAATGGTCAATTTCTGACCCGATGACCAAACATTAACCCAATAGGTCAACTTTTGACCAAAAAGTAAAGTTTTGGTGAAAAAGGTCCATTTTTCACCCAATGAACAACTCATTGACCCAATAGGTTAATTTTTGACAAAAAAGTTAAATTTTCTCAAAATAGTCAGTTTTGGATATAATGACCACCCCATTGATCCAATATGTCAACTTTTGACCAAAAAGTCAACTTTAGTCAAAATTGTAAATCCTTAACCCAATGACAAACCCATTGTCCCAATATGTCAACTTTTGACAAAAAAGTCAATTTTGGTCAACATAGTCAATTTTGACCTAATGACCACCCCATTGACCTAATAGGTCAACTTTTGACCAGTCAAGTTTGATCAAAATGGTCAATTTTTTACCTAATGACCACCCCATTGACCCAATAGATCAACTTTCAACCAAAAGTCAAGTACCTAAATTACAATCCTAACCCCTTTTGGGATCGGTACCTAAATTCTGATTCTCGCTCCGAGGCTGGTACTTAAATTCCAGTCCCTACCCCTTTCCAATTTAAACTTTGCTTTCATCAATTCCAAATTCCCTTTCAACTCCAATATCAAACTAATTTTAATCAAAATTTCAAAACTCGAAATCAAAATTCAAAAAATTTCAAAATCAAAAGATTAAAATCGAGATCAAAATTTGAAACCTCGATCTAAATCAAACTTTAATTCAATCAACTTGAAACTCACCCCTTCATCTCCACTGAGAGTTCTGAAACCATTGGTGTGGAAATTTTATCCCCAGCAGATGTTTTCTCACTAAATTTCTGTGTTCTCGTCTCAGTAGATTAGATCGGTGGGTTTTGTTGGTTTTGTTGATCTCGTCGGTCAACGCCAATACGCGTGGTGTGCTCAGCCAGCACACCACACATATTGGGGCTCCATTTATTGACCTCATTTTTGGTGAGTTCTAGTCTTTCTCGTAGTGCTTTGGATTTAGCCATAGTCTCCTGGACTATCATAGAAGACTAGAGTTGGAAACCACCATTTAAAAGTTTTCTACCACTTCTTAACACCCCTTGGGATCCTAGTTGAATGGTCACAATCCTCTAAATCATCTTGGAAGGTTAAAACCACCATATGGAAAACCAACAGTGAGTTTCTATAGGAATGTTTTGACTTAAGGTAACCTTGAGTGACTTGGGCTTCCCTTGCACACCCACACACACACCCCTAAACCATTTGACCCAAACCATAAACTCTTTCCCTTCTACTCTTTAAGAAACTCACATGATTAAACAAAAGCCACTAGTCTTTGATTAAGATGGCTAGGGTAAATATGTGAAGGATCATAAAGTGGTTACTATTTGGCTATACTTGGTCCCAAAGTGGTTGGACTTGACTAAGGTCCATGGCTCATGCTCCTAAACCCTAAATTTTCCCCAAATTCTAAAAAAAATAAAAATAAAAAAATTACCCAAAATTCCTCAAAATCATTTCAAAATAGTTCGCACCTCTTAAATCCACCAAAACACACCAATACACTCCAAATAAGCTCCATATACCCTGAATGCCTTTCCAGAGCCAAAATTCCAAAAATTTCAAAAATTCCCAAAAAATTCCAAGCTCCTAAATATTACCAATATCATTTTCTTCAACTACCACATGCCCCAATTTTATCAATTTAACCCAGTTTAACTAAAAGCCCCAATTTGGCCCATTTAACTCAAAAGTACCCAAATTAAATCCAATGACTTCTCAATTGACCCCAATCTTGCTCAATTTCAATTCCAAACTTCAATTCAACATCTCCAATACCAATCTAAACCTAATCCAATCCTAATTTGACCCACATTAAATTCAATTCCACTTGGAATCCAAAATCCCTAATTTTACCTAAATGATCCAAAATCCCTAATTTGACCCAATGTCAACATATTCCCCCAAATTTTAATCCTAAACTCTTCCTAACATTCCCATAAACAAAATGCAACATCAATTTGCCCCCAATTTGAATTCAAATTTCACCCAAGTCCTAAAATTACCAAGATACCCAAATTTACCTTAAATTACCCATGAACCCAAAGATGCCCAAATCCAATCCAATTCAACTCAAATTCTCTTTAAAATTGTTCTAAAATCTTCATAACACATTCCTACACCAAACACAACATTTATTTGGCCAAAATTTGGATTAAAATCCCATTCAAAAACCCTTTAAACCAAAATCCTTAAAATTTGGCCTAAAATTGTCACATGGTCTAAATTCCCCAAATTGAATCCCCTAACCCTAAAATTTCCACCCAATTTCTATCCAAAACCTTTCATGACAGTTACTTGCATCAATTTGAACCATTAATTGAACCCTAGTAAAGCTCTAGCCTAACCTAAACCCAAGCCTAACCCATGATAACCCAAATTGATCAAATCACAAAATCCACCAAATTCACCTCCCAAATTAAGTCACCATCACCCCAAACCTCTTTCATAAGCTTTGTGACAACCATTTAAGCCATTTTGATCAATTAATTGGGCTCAACCACAACCCAAACCAAAGCTAACCAACTTTGAACCAAAGGTGACCTAATTGGACACATGATCCAAATTGAACCAAACCAAGCCTAAATTGACCAAACCCACTTCTTGGCAGCTAACCTTAGGCTTCCTAGGACTGGTTTAACCTGATCCAACCCAAGCCCCTTGAGCCACAGACCAAAGGTCCACCACTTTGGACCAATGGGTTTAGCCTTTTGGCTAAGCTTAATTTCCATCTTTAAACCCTTGAATAAGCAACGTCGCTTCCCAAATTAAATGCACTAAGCTCCTCCCCCACTCCTCCTCAGCCTACCAGCCACTTGCCCGTCCTTGCCAGCTGCTAGCCGCCAGAACAGGCACTCCCGAGTGCCCTCCAAGGCCTTAAAACTCAAAATTGAGCCATGACAGTGAGCAGTCCCCTCACTGCCAACTGTCCTGCTCAGCCCTCATCCTAAGCGGCTCACGACACTAATTTACTGGCTTTGAGCTCCCCTCTCCTGAGAGTTCTATAAAATGGCTCCTCCATGGCCAAATTTTGCGTGCTGAAATTTTCTCCACGAAATTCTCCCAAACTCGTCCTAGACCCAATTCCAGCTAAGAGAAGAAGATCCCCACCTTTCTACTGCCCTGAACTCCAACATCTGAGCTCAATTTCTCAGTCGAAATTTAGCTCAGAAATAGGACACTCCTGAAACCTCCACCAAAATCAAATTAACTTCACCCACACCATCTGCACACCAAGAGAAGAAGTTCCCCATTGAAAGCCTCATCACCAGGCCACCCATCTGTGCTATCAGTTAGAGGTCCAAATCAACCTTGGTCGAACATGGGTCTAGGCATTTCCCCACGACCAAAGGCTCAATCCGTAGGCTCCTTGGACCTTCACGAACGTGTCGAGCATCTTTGATTAAGGCGTCACCTCTCAGAGCAAAGGTATTGAACTCCTCCTCATTCCAAGCTTGTTTTGATTCTTCATTAGTTCAGAGTTGATTCCATGGCATCTTAACCTTATGGATATGATTTCCTCACTTAGACAAGTCCATAGGATCTAACCCCATGTAACTTGGTTGAGAAATGAGGGAGATCTTAGGGCTAGAAAACATGTGGTTGTGGGTTCAAACCAGACGGAGACAATGAAGGAGAACCATCTGATCACACGTATATCCAGTGGAGGGCTCAGATTGCGCCGGACCAGGAAATGGGGTGACACAGTGGGACATGTCGCTGCGGAGTCAGATTGCGGTGCTGAATCAAATTGCACCACGTGGAGCTTCGATCCGCCATAGGATCCAGTCACTGTTGAGCTGTTTAAGTAGGAAAATAGGTTTTTTCTTATTTATTTAAATCACAGAACCTTTGAAAATGCACATCTTTGCATATAAAAATCATAAAAATAAACTAAAAATACCCTCTTGCTCAGTGAACAGAGGAGAACAACTTGGAATTAAAAAAAAAATATTTTGTTATGCATTTAATTTTTAATCATTTATTTACTATCTTAAATATTTCGATTCTCCATTCTCATACATAATTCACCATAGCATGAGACTATAAGGCTTTTGTAGCCTCTGATCTTGGGAATAGGTTATGTCTAGAGGGGTTCATCTATTTTCTAAGTTTAGGGCCATTTTATTGAAAATAAATTATGGAAATTAGAATGTTGTTCATAAAAATCTTGAAAAATTAGGGGAAGTATCTTTAGACCAGAGGACCCTAGGAAAATTATAATTTGGTTTTATTCACTAAAATAATCTTAATTTGACCAAACGCTCAAGACTAAACTTAAATTAATTTGGAGAAACCACACATCAAAATAACATGAAATCAATTCTCTACTGTGCTATAAGATTAGGGGAACCCCACGTAAAAATTTGAAATCAGTTGGAATCAATTTAACCCACTAAATGAATTACCTAAGTGACATAACCATATTTGAAATTAAAAATTTCATAAAACTCAAAATATAACTCAAAAATTCACCAAATCAATTTTGGGAGTTCTCTGAGATCAGAGGAATCCAGGAAAATCAAAATTGAAATTTTCATAAAATTTTTATTTTTAACCTATTTTTAAATATTTAAATAACTAAATGATTCTTTCCAATTTTTGTTTGAGACAATACCACGTTGGATCTTACATAATCTCACAACAAATTTTAACATCATAATTGGCCAAATTAAGAAGTAACTTAAGTTTAAGGAATTGATTCATCACAATTTATTCCAGCATTAAACACTATACTTTCCACAACATTACTTCCACAATTTAATTACTTCATCATCTAAGAAAGAAAAAGATAAATTAAAAAACTTAGATTTCATGAAGTAAACACAAACAAAACTTAATATGAAAGCATAAACCATAATGAAAACACAACAATCTTACCTAAAAATAAAATGTAAAAACAAAGATATATACTTATCTGAAAATCCTCTCCACCAGACTCTGGAAGTTCCTTTGGAATTTTGTTTTCCACAATACAACTCTACAGAGGTTGGCGCCCAACTCTGGTGACTCTAATAAAGACATTAAACTTTAATAAAAACTAGGTATAAGGATAAAAGAAAATTGGTGAGAAGAAGGCTTCACACCAACCCTTTTTCCTTTCTTATTCTCAACTCTCTACTATAGAAAAAAAGAACTCTAAAATTTAACAAGCTCTAATAACCACTTAAAAACACACACTGAATAATAACACTTTCAACACACACATGCAAATTATGAGGCTTCATTTTTATAATCTTCTAAAAACAGTCTTGGTGTCTCTTCAAATCATGTACAGATTTAATGTATCCACCAAAAGATGCATCCCTTCATTCAAATTTGCCGCCCAAAGGAAGTTAAGGAAGACACCACCTAAAGTTGCTTCAAACACCCCTTGAAAATGGTGCCAAAATTCATTTCAATTTGATTTTTAACTGTGGCGCTTAAGCGCCGGCACTTTGGCGCTTAGGCGCCACAGGCCAAATTTCTCAAACTTCATATTTTTTCTCTAAATTAGGTCCTTTTTCGCACCTTTCATCATAATTAATTATTTTCATCATTCCTGCAAGAAAATCACAAAATATCTTCCATTAAAGTGCAATATCATCAAAAATAGTTATAAAAATGTGCGTAAAAACACTATATATTTTAGGTGTATTAAAATCTCCCAAACTTAAAATGTTACTTGTCCTTAAGTGACTCTTAACCATAAAAATTTTAACATGCAAATTATGTAAATGAGTTTCTTTAGGAAGCTTTCAAAATTTGTTCTAAAAATAAAATAATCCAATTTAGAAAAAATTTTAGTAAATAATACTAATTTAAAGATTAGAAAGTTCTTAAGTAAAGGATAATGAAAATATATATTTCTATCTAATTCAGAAATACTTATAGATTTTTCAAAATATAAGTTTCAAACATTTTATTTTTCTTTACTTCAAAATTTTAATTGAGAATAGTTTTACTTACTATATTATAACCTTAAGTTTTAGATTTTCTCAAAACTTTTATTTTAACCTTTAGGTATAGAACTAATTTTTTATTAGGCCCTTAAATCCTCAAGCTTCTCCTTCCTTTTCACATATTATTTTTCACTTTTTTTCTCTTTTTCTTTTTCTCTTCTTTTCTTTTCTTTTTTTTCTTTTTTTTTATATGGCAAGAATTATTGTATCTGGATAGGCCTTTAATGATTTTGAATTCAACCCGTTCAATTAAAATAAAGGTCTGATATTTATCTTTCACTTAAAAATCATAATAATAGTGTTTAAAATTATTCTTGAATAAAAGAAATTTAAGCTTTGAAAATTAAAAGTTAAATCTTCTATTTATCCAAAAATACAATATTTCTTACTAAAGATAGTTTAATTATATTTAACATTTCTTTATTAAGAACATTTTAACTTTAAATTTTTCATTATTACTATAAATTTTAACTAAATTCTTTTATACATTTCTATATTCAAAAATTTGTTTCCCTAATATAACTTCATATACATAATTATTTTCAATCAAAAACCAAATTTATTTTAAGCATTCTTAAGAACAAATAAAATTTTAGGTTTTTGAAAAATTTGTTTTTTAAATCCCCCCCAAACTTTAATTTTTAGTCAGGATAAAAACATTTAAGCATAAGAAATGAAACATGAGTGAGAATTAAAAAAAATAAAATAACATGCTTGCAGGAACTTTAATGTCCTAAATATGCAAGTATAATATTTTTAAGGATAAACAAGAGTAAAAAGAATCTAAATTCATGTTTTCATAAAAGAAAATTTTCAAAAGTCTGCTACAATAGTGGAAGTTTTCAAAGCAAATACACACCAAACTTAACATAACTAAAATCACAACAATAGTTTATAATAATTGGTAGTAGATTTTGAAAAGTTTAAACATGCAATTTTCAAATAGTGGTTTTTAATAGTGTTCAAAATTTTCTAACAAATTTGGAATTAATTTATACTCTGTTAAAAATTTAAACAGTAAATACACATTTAAAACTTTTACTACTACACACAAATCACAAATTACAACATAAAACATTACTTTATCACATAAACATTTGAATGTACATAAAAAGAAATAGTTCAACTATGCTATATACAAAATCAGAGTTCATATCATAAATACATCATACAACAATCAAACATAACATCACATATAAAAATATCAAAATAAAAACATAACTACACATAAGAAATCACAAATCAAAACAAACTAAACACAACAACTCTAATCATCATTCTCACCATCATCTTCTTCAGCCTAGTCTCTGGATGACATATAAGGTATATAAAATGGACGAGGGGGCATCTCAGCACAATGATCACCTCTAATCAATGTATCCATGTATTAATGATAATTCTCCTCATATTCATCATGCTTAACATTATACCTTTCAATATTTTCAATCTTACCATCCATATCTCTAACATGTTCTCTGATAAGACTCACTTTCTTCAGAATCTTCTTCATTAGTCTAGTTTGTGAATCACTAGATGATGATTCTCTAGAAACAGTGGCACCTGAAGTAGAAGCAACAGAAGTAGAAGTAGAAGCAGTGGAAGTTTTAAATCCCCCTCTCCAGCCAAACTCCGAATGGACAGTGTAAGCACCAACGTTTAAACTGGTAATAGGTCTTAATGGCTTAAGAACTTCCTTCCATGTTTCGAACATAACACCAGATTGCTCACAAATCGAATGAATTAAGGATGGAATCCCATATCTGAAGTAGTAGCAGATCTGGCACAGTTCATCAGATAGTTAAAAATAATAGCCCCTACATCAATAGGCTTTCCCATCTAAATACAATGATTCAGAACTGCTCTCTCTCTCTTGTAACTTCACTAGTATGACTTGAAGGCAACAGTTTAGATGAAATAAAGTAATGCCATGCCTTTGAAATGGCATTCAACTTAAAGGCTTGAAAATTTACTCTTCTTTCATTTTTTATCTTCCATAAACCTCTTCCATCAGTTAAAAATCATACGATCTCATACAATTCTCCTTCAGTAGGATGATAATTAGCATAAAAATAAAACACCGCAGGAGGCAAGTGGTAAAATACATTGATTACTGCAGGTGAAAAATGTACTTGTTCACCTCTAACCATCACCAAATTTTCTTCTACTGCGGGCAAGTTTGCATAAAACTCTCTGACCACAGAAACAACAGTGACAACAGAGAATTAACAGTAATTTTCTCAATTCCTTCTAGTAATCATTTCTTCAATAACATCTCTTGGCTTACTAAACACTCGTTCCGGAATCAATTTACGCCACGAATGTGCGTCGACATATCGATCCTCAGCTCTTGCACTAACAAATTTTTTGGAATCAAATTTCGCTTTATCTTTTGATCACTTTAACTTTGGAGACATCTCTAAAAAAATCAAAAAAAATTCACCATAAATTCCAAAATCAAACTATACTTGCTAATTTAACTTCCAAAGGTATTTTCTACTAAATCCAAGCTATTTTTCATGCTTTTCCTCAAATTTCACCATAAATAATGATTTAACATTTTTTAATAATGTACTTAAAATATATGGTGAAAATCAAAAAAATTTTACTTAGGAGTAGTGTTCCTACCTCAAGGAATTCAAATCTGATAAATCTCGTTGAAATCGACTCTTAATTGATCCAACTTAAGGATGCTCTGAATCCTATTTCACAATTTTGAGAGGTTGAGGGTGACGGGAGGTGTTAAAAATGTCAATTTTTGGGTTTGTAACTGCAGAAAATCAGTTTTCACAAACCGGCGCTTAGCCACAAATTCTGGCGCTTATCCGCCAGCATCTTTATGTTTAAAATTAATTTAAAAATTCACTAAACCCCTCGGTTAATCCCTTTAAATCACTTTAAATAACAATTTCTCCCTTCTAAACTTTTCTAATTCTCCAAAGAAAGTTAAATTTCCATCAACTATAATCAAATTTCACTCAAACGCAAACTTTCATTAAAAACAATCACACTTAACGCATAGTAAAAATTTCTATCCAAACATTTTGGATGAAATTTCCCAATATACAAAAATTCAAATATATTAAAACAAAGATAATTTTACATTATTAAGATGTAATAAACACACGTTTAAGTTCAATAAAACACAAACATATAATACTAGACACTAAACACTTATCACATAAAACCACAATACTAGATTATACTCAAATTAATTCCAATCTCCAATAGGTTGAATGTATCCAGAACCACCATTAGTTCCATTTGAACCATCTGGAATATAGATCTGATAAAATGGGCGATGGTTGAAAACTCTTACATCTTCTTCTTCTAACCATTTGTTTTTTTTAGAAACATCGCCTTATCTGCTTCTTCCACATTACTTGAATGACTGAATTGCATTTTAAGTTGCCATCCCATATGAACTAAATCAGCATTAGTTTCATTTACCTTTGTTTCAATTGACTCCACGTTGGCTTCAATCTTCACAATCATTTCTACAATACCTTGAATACTAACTACTAGGAATCCGTTGTATAACTCTTGTGCACTTTCAATGATAAATTTCTTCTTGTTGGCTTCCTCCTTCTTCTTAATTTCACTCTCCCAAGAAGACATTTTTGCACTCAAAATACTCTTCTTAAGACTCAGAAATGGAAATAGAGACTGGGGCAAGTGTTTCTCTTAATCCAAGGCCTTTTTATAGACATGGGAAGTGCTAAAACGACACTAGTCATTTTAAAACTCCAAAATAACTTTTAAAAACACTTCCCCACAATTTTGGCTTCTATAAATTCATTTATCATGTTTTTCTTAACTGTGGCACTTAAATGCCAACCAGGCGGCTAAGGCGCTTAGCTGCCAGTGTACATTTTTGCATAGGTCCACCAAATGTCTATTTTTTTCATTCTGACTCTTTCTAGTCATCCATTAATGTTAAATAAACTCCACCATAACTATTCTCTTCAAAATACTACCATATAATCATAAAAACAAACCAAACAAACCACACAAAGCAAACATAAAGCAAAGCACACCGATAAATATAAAGCAAACCACACCGATAAATATAAAGCAAAGCACACCGATAAAAATGGGTTGCCTCCCACAAAGTGCTTGATTTAATGTCTTAAGCCTGATGATCCATGAAAATAATACCTATTTTTATGCCTTGATTTTTATCAAATTCTTAAGGATATTATGCTTTAATGAAAGGTATTTTTGTGTTTTGGATGTAGGTGATGCAAAAATGTTCAAGAAAGAAAAAAAGATGAAAAAGAAGCAAAAAGGAGCAATAATGGAGCTAAAATGTAAAATTGTCAAAATAATTGGCCTGGCGCCTAGGCGCCAGAATCCGACGCCTAAGCGCCAGTTTGATACAGAATTCTGTAAGATTTTTTACTACTTTTGGACGGTTATTTTGACGGTGTGAGCAGTTATTAGACCATCTAGAAGATTGGCAGTTATTCTTGGATTATAGGACATGTGATACATTGTATTTGGACGCTTGGAAACTGTTAGGATCATGAAGAGGTGCGATCCAAAGTGAAAAGGTACAAAAAACTGAACGCGGAGCCCGGCACCTAGGCGCTAGATTCCGGCGCAGAGGCGCCAGACACACCTTCTAGAAGATTCATTGAACCTGGACACATTTTGAAGAGGTGCTTCAAGGCAACCCTTGAAGCCTATAAATAGAAGGCTACTCCTTCAGAGAAAAACGCCCAACTTAGCCCGACACCCCACATAGCCTAAAATTAGAGAGAGATCCTATAGTTCCATTTAGAGAGATTAGAGAAATATTTTAAGGGCCATATTAGTTTCTTTTTGAGTTTACTTAGAGTTTGTATTGAGAGTATTTGAAGAGTCATTGCTTTTGAAGTCTATTTACTTTAGAGTCAGAAGGATTCAGTGGTTCAGTTGGAGAAACACTTGAGATAAGTATTTTTATTTTGATTCAAAGTTTTATTTATATCTTTCGTTGTTTAAATTCAATGTGTTATGTGTAGTTACTTTACTTTCTCCTTTCAATTATGAAAAGATAAATAAGATAATATAACATTTGTTGGAGAATTAAAAACTATATATATATTTTAAACATTGTGATGATATTAATACTGGATCTTAATTTACTATTTAAATTGGCCATTTAAATTGTTAAAATCTGTTGAAGATTTTTGAGACCTAGAAGGAGATGATTCTTAACTAGTAGATATCACATGAATCCTTAGGTAGTAGAAGGGCTTACGCGGGTTATTTAAGGTGAAGTGCAAATAAATAGGAAGATAATATTTATTGGGCGAAGAATTGATAAGTTTTTAGAGTGACAGGGTAAATTCTTGTAATTTGGTTTATAGATAAGCAAAAGGGTCACTAGTAGGGCCGACCATAGCCACCCTTGGACATCTAGTAGTGTGAGCCTAGATTAACCCATTCTACTAACAATACGGCACGAGCTCGATCTATGGATTAGCCAATGTTCTTTATACTATCGAGCGAAGGTAAAGAATATGAATGTTTCTATTTGGCACAATACAATAAATTTATATTCTCCACAAATATTACATTATCTAAAAAAATCTTGGATTATATGAAAGGAAGAAAGTTGTTTGCTTATTGTATTTTCATCAATCATTACTTTATTACTGCTTTATTTCTACATCTAGTAAATTAAATATTAACTTTTTAACTTTAAAAGAAATACATAAAAATAAAATCAAAATATTTAAAAGAAAAATCTATAATACTCCTCGTGGGATCGATACTGGGGTCTTAATTTAAAGCCCTATATTACTTGATACGATATGTATACTTGCGTAGTACCCCTAGTGTGTAAAATATTTTCCATAAATTATACTTATATACACTAGTCCCTATTATTATTTAAGTCAAAGTATTGACCATAACATATTTTTGATAGCATATATTACTGCATTGTTTGGCGATTGCAAACCAAGTTTTTTGGTACATTGCTGCGGAGGCGTTGTTGCCGGGGAGGCAAAGATTTTATATTTTAAATATTTTATTTTATTTATTTCTTTTATTGTCTAAAATATAAATAAAAAAACAACAAAAATAATATATATATATATATATATATATATAATTTTATTACTTTTTATTTACTTTTTATGCGTAGTTCTCAATCTGAAGGATTATTACCTTTAGATTCTGAATTAGAAAGAACTGTTAGAAGAATTAAAAAAGGAAAACAAATTCAACAATATCAAGAGATGGCTAATTTACATAATAATTTACAAAATCCAATTGAAATTAATGAACAAAATGTTTACAAATCATTAAGGGATTATGCTAACCCTACAGCTGATGAACTTCATAGTAGTATTCAAATACCTACTGTAGATGCTAATTCTTTTGAGCTTAAACCGTCTATTATTCAAATGGTTCAAAATAATCAATTTGGGGGAACACCGAATGAGGATCCAAATTTACACCTTACTAGTTTTTTAGAACTTTGTGCTACCTTTAAATATAACAATGTTTCGATGATGCTTTATTAAACTTAGACTCTTTCCTTTTTCTTTAAGAGATAAAGCAAAGATGTGGTTGAACTCATTAGCAACGAGTTACTATTAAAACATGGGCTGAAATGGCACAAAAATTCCTTCCTAAATATTTTCCTCCTTCTAAAACTGCTAAATTAAGAAATGATATTACTTCATTTAGTCAATTTGACGGGGAGACAATTTATGAAACTTGGGAATGATTTAAAGAACTATTAAGAAAATGTCCTCATCATGTTTTACCTGATTGGTTAATTATTCAAACATTTTATAACGGACTTATTGGATCACTTAAATCAATTATTGATGCTGCTGGAGGATCTTTAATGTCTAAATCATTTGAAGAAGCTTATTCTTTAATTGAAGAAATGGCTAACAATAATTTTCAATGGCCTTCTGAAAGGATTAATCCTAAAAGAATGGCAAGTAGTCATGATAACGAAGCCTTTTCTATCTTAGCTTCACAAGTAGCTGCAATATCTAAGAAATTAGATCATTTTGCTATCAATATATCACATAACAACTTCTGCTAATAATGAAGATTCTCAAACTATTGAAACTTTACAAGCTATTGCTAGTAAAAATAACCCTTATTCCAATTATTATAATCCTGGATGGAAAAATCACCCTAATTTTAACTGGAATAATGTACAACAATAATGGGGTAATAATCAATCCCATCCAACTGGAAATTGGAACAATCAAGTAAATTCAAACTATAAATCACCTGGATTTAATAATCAACAGAAAAAGTTATCTATAAGAGAATTAATTTTACAAATGAGTAACTAATTACAAAATCAAAACACTGGTATTTGTAATATTGAGAATCAAATGAAACAAATCGCTAATTTAATTAATCACAGACCTCCAGAAACACTTCCTAGTAATGTTGAAATCAATCCAAAAGAAACTGGAAAAGAACATGAACATGTTAAAGCTGTGTAACTTAGAAGTGGAAAGGAATTAAAAGAAATAATGCAGAATGAAATTGAAATTGAGATTGAGGTTGAAGAGATTGAAAAACCTAAAGAAACTCCTTCTCCTAGTCAAGATCAGACTGTTATTCCTATTAATGTGGAAGTTAAATTTATGAGTTCTGGTGGATAATAAAATTTTTAAAGTGATTTTTGTGAAAGGCGAGTCTGGCGCCTAAGCGCCAAAATTCGGCACCTAGGTGCCGGTTCGGCTTGCTTATCGAATATTAGCACTTAAACATGTTCAAGAATTTATTTTTAATTCTTACCACAGTTTTTCCTATTTTTTGCTAAAAACCAAAATTTTGAGAAATATTTTGATTTTTAGAGTTTCTCCATGGATTCTTAAACTCATTTTAAGTTTATCAAGCTTAAAAAGTGTTTAAATCTTTGACTCCTTAATTTATTTGTGTTTTTTTTCATGTTTAGATGGCACCAAACTCTAAGCGAGGAAAGGGACGAGAAAATTTCGATGGCAGTAAGTTTTCGACTGCGGTAGTGCATTTTCGTATCACTAATTTGCAACATCAAAAAAATTTATCTCAGAACGAAATTTTTCCAATCCTGGCGAAATGATCAAGAACACGATCGTTGCACACAATTGGCAATGATTCTGTTATTTCACTGCTGTTACCGTTATTCCTATTGTACGCGAGTTTTATGCCAACTTTTTGGATGCGGAAGACTACGAAGTCTTCGTTAGAGGTGTCGGAGTAGGATTTACTCCTGAACGGATCAATATTTTCTACGGCCTGCCACCTACGATCGAGTGCTACTATTCTGGTTTATCTCCATCTGAGGGAGACCTTGAGATGATTATTGTATATCTGACTGATGGCACTGGAACTTGGAAGATCCGGAACGACAAACGGGTAAACTTCAAATCTTCTATGCTAAATGGTATTTCAAAGGCATAGCATTATTTTATTTCTACTAGACTTCTACCTTCCAACCACTTGAGCGAAGTTACCAGAGATCGAGCTATCCTAAACTACTGCATTCAGGAGAGGAAGCTGATAGATGTTGGTAGTATTATTTATGAGTCAATGGAATCGATTTCTAGATCCAGCACTTCTGTGGGATTAGAATTCCCATCCTTGATTCATGCTTTATAAATGAATAATGGAGTTTCTGTTGATATATCAGAGGAGAAGTTGAAGACTACGAAGCCAATTGGGTAGGAGAGTGTGAGCATTTATGATCGTCTTCGAGGAAGAGATCACCGGGTCCTTCTACTACGTACCTACTCCGGTGTAGAGCTTCTACTTCTAGACCTTCTACTTCTCTTGTTGAGCCACCATCTAGTTTTTGGGAATCGATGCATGATCGATTTCGGGAGCGATAGAATGAGTTATTTCTAACTCATCGCGGAGTAGATACTATAGATAAGAAGATTGATCATCTATCCGATTATACCCAAAGGAAAAGTGATTATGATGCTGAGTATTCGGAGTCTTTAGTGAGATTCTTGAAGGGTGAGCATGATATTCGGTTTCTACACGTTCTAGATTTACATTTGTATGTTGATCCAAAGGATGTGAAGTTTTCTTTTGGTGATGACGATGACGAATCTACAGATAGTGATTAGTAGCTTGATTTACCTTTGAGATGTGCTGATTCTATTGTTAGATTATTTCTTGTTTGCCAGTACTGTTGGTTGTTTGTTGTTTGTTGTTTGTTAGTGTAGATTTGTTTATGAAACTTGGTGTGGATTGTTTGATGTTGAGACTGTTTTAGATATTTAGTGTATTGTGTTAAAGACTGAAATTTGGATGAATTAATGTTTATTTTTGTTTCAGCCTACTGTTTAGTATTCTTAATAGTTAGTAATGCTGTTCTGTTTCTGTTACTTTTAGTAGTATAGTCATTTAATTCAACTATTGATATATATAAAAAATATAAAAATATATATATGAGCCTGCTTACTTTTATATATGCTTCGTTATTTTAGAATATTCATAAAAAGCATGTGTAGAAGTAAATTTTTCTTTTTTAGACTGTTTTTACATACTTATAAAAATTCCTTTTTAAATTATACCTTTCTTTCTCTCATACTTCAAATTTTTTTTCATGATATACCAAAGCTTAAGTTTGGGAGAACGGAAAATACATGCAAATTTAAATTTTATTTGTCCTTAATGAACTAATATTTTCTAAAAAAGTATATATATATTAACATAACATAGGAATGAAGAATCTATTTAAGATCATTTAAATTTTTGAAATTATAAATAATTTAGTAGACTTAACCAAAATTTTAATAACTTTGATTGATTTTAAGAATAGAATTATTGAACTTAAAGAAGAGTAAGATTAAGAAAATTTTCTATTCATAGTAGAAATAATTGAATTTTAGAAGTATTAAGAAAACAAAAATTATAACTTGAAAAAGAAAAGATTGAAATTCTTTTTGAAATCTATTCATGTTATAGTAATTATATGAAAATGTATAAGTTTGAAAATATAAGTTAAGGATAGAGAAGTTCAAAACTATTAACAGGCTATCCAGATATAGTAATCCTCTCTATAAACAAAAAAAAGAGAGAGAGGAGAAGCTTGAGGAGATGCCTAAATAAAAATTGGCTTCACTTGAATTAGCTTATAAGAAAAAAAAACTGATTACATATTTTACTTAATTTTTATGCATGAATCTATATTAGAAAAGATTTTCATGAAGACCTTTTTCTTGTAAATAATTTATGTGATCTTAATATAATAAACTACAATTATTTTTGAAGTGAATGAAAATTTTTTTTGAAATCTTATGATTTGGTAGTTAAATATTCTTTAAATTCTTAAAATTAAACTTAGTAAAATTCGGTTAATGATTTACTAAAGCCTTTATAAAATCAAAAATTATAAGAAATCATAAATATTTACCTTTTATTCCAATTGTTATACAATTTATATAGTAATAAGGGTTACTAGAGGACAAGTAACGTTTAAGTTTGGGGGATTTTGATCCATGAAAATAATACCTATTTTATGCCTTGTTTTTTATCAAATTCTTAAGGATATTATGCTTTAATAAAAGGTATTTTTGTGTTTTGGATGTAGGTGATGCAAAAATGTTCAAGAAAGAAAAAAGATGAAAAAGGAGCAAAAAGGAGCAAAAATGGAGCTAAAATGCAAAATTGTCAAAATAATTGGCCTGTGCCTAGGTGCCAGAATTCGGCGCCTAAGCGCCATTTCGATATAAAATTCTCTAAGATTTTTGACGACTTTTGGACGGTTAATTTGACGGTGTGAGCGGTTATTGGACCATCTAGAAGATTGGCAGTTATTACTGGATTATAGGACATGTGATACATTGTATTTGGACGCTTGGAAACGGTTAGGATCGCGAAGAGGTGAGATCCAAACTGAAGAGGTGCGAAGAACTAGACGCGGAGCCCAGCGCCTAGGCGCCAAACACACCTTCTAGAAGATTCATTGAACCTGGATACATTTTAAAGAGGTGCTTCAAGGTAACCCTTACACCAATGACCATCCCATTGACCCAATAGGTTATGTTTTGACCAAATAGTCAACTTTGTTCACAATGGTCAATCCTTGACCTAATGACCAACCCATTGACCCAATAGGTCAATGTTTGACCAAAAAGTAAATTTTGGTCAAAGAAGTCATTTTTTGACCTAATGACCACCCCATTAGCCCAAAAGGTCAACTTTTGACCCAAAAATCAACTTTAGTTAAAATGGTCAATTTGTGATCCAATGACAGATCAATTGACCCAATAGTAAGTTTATGAGCAAAAAGTCAACTTTGGTCAAAATGGTCAATCCTTGACCCAATGACCAAGTCGTTGACCCAATATGTTAACTTTTGTCCAAAAAGTCAACTTTTGTCAAAATGGTCAGTCCTTAAACCAACGACCAACGCACTGACTTAATAGGTCAACTTTTAACCAAAAAGTCAACCTTTGTCAAAATGGTCAATCCTTGCATGAATGTCCTAATAGGTCAACTTTTAACCAAAAAGTCAATTTTTATCAAATTAGGCAATTTTTGACCTAATGACCAATTATTGACCTAATAAGACAATCTGTGACCAAAAATCACTTGGTCAAAAAGGTCAATCTTTGACCCAATGCTTAACCCATTGACCCAATATGTTAATTTCTGACAAAAAAGTCAATTTTGGTGAAAATAGTCAAATTTTGACCTAATGACCAATTATTGACCCAATAAGACAATCTCTGACAAAAAATTCAACTTTGGTCAAAATGTCAATCCTTGACCACTGAACTAATAGGCAAACTTTTGACCAAAAAGTTAATTTTGGTCAAAATAGTCAATTTTTGATCTAATGACGACCCCATTAACCCAATAGGTCAATTTTAGACCAAAAAATCAACTTTAGTCAAAATTGTCAATCCTTGAACCAATGATCAACCCATTGACCCAATAGGTCAACTTTTGACCAAAAAGTTAATTTTGGTCAAAATAGACAATTTTTAACCTAATGACCACCCCATTGACCCAATAGGTCAACTTTTGACCAAAAAGTCAACTTTAGTTAAAATGTTCAATCCTTGACCCAACGACCAACACATTGACACAATAGGTCAACTTTTGACCAAAAAGATAATTTTGTCAAAATAGTCAATTTTTGGCCGAATGACCACCCCATTAACCCAATAGGTTAACTTTTGACCAAAAAGTCAATTTTGGTCAAAATAGTCAGAAGAAAATCATCATAAACATGAGATGAGATAAAAAGAAAGAGAGATCGATACATTAGGACTTCTAGAGATCGAGATGTGAGAAAGAGTCAGTGATTTAGGGTAAAACAAAGAGAAGACGCTGCTAGATAAGAAGTTCTTGAAGGTAGAGTATTTGTGACTTAGTGACCACCCCATTGACCCAATAGATCAACTTTTGACCAAAAAGTTAACTTTGGTCAAAATAATCAATTTTTGACCTAATGACCACCCCATCGACCCAATGGGTCAACTTTTGACCAAAAATTTAATTTTGGATCTAATGACCAATTATTGACACAATAACTAAATCTCTGACCATAAAGCAGCTTTGGTCAAAATGGCCAATCCTTGACTCGATGACCGACCCATTGACCAAATTGGTCGACTTTTGACTAAACAAATCGATTGCGATCAAAATAATCAAGTTCTTCACCTAATGACCACCGATTGACCCAATAAGTCAACTATTAACCAAAAAATCAACGTTGGTCAGATTGGTCAATCCTTGACCCAATGACGTACTCATTAACCCAATAGGTCATCTTTTAACCAAAAAGTCAAGTTTGGTCAAAATAGGTAATTTTTGACTAAATGACCAATTATTGACCCAATAAGACAATCTCTCACCAAAAATCAACTTTGGTTAAAATTATCAATCCTTGACCTAATGCTTAACTCATTGACCCAATAGGTGAATTTCTAACAAAAATCGCAGACCAAAATTGACTTTTTGATCAAAATAGTCAATTTTTGACCTAATATTACCCGCATTGACTCCGATAGGTCAACTTTTGACCAAAAAGTCAACTTTGGTCAAATTGGTCAATCCTTGTCCCAATGACCAACCCATTGACCCAATAGGTCAACGTTTGATCAAAAAGTCAATTTTGGTCAAAATAGTCAGAATTTTAACCTAATAACCACCCCATTGACCATATAGGTCAATTTTAACCAAAAAGTCAACTTTGGTCAAAACGGTCAATCCTTGACCTAATGACCAACCCATTGACCCAATATGTCAACTTTTGATCAAAAAGTCAATTTTGGTCAAATAGTTAATTTTTAATCGAATGACCGCCCCATTGACCCAATAGGTCAAATTTTGACCAAAAAGTTAATTTTGGTCAAAATAGTCAAAAGAAAACCTTCATTAACACGAGATGAGACAAAAAGAAAGAGAGATCGATTCATTAGGCCTTCTAGAGATCGAGATGTGAGAAAGAGTCAAGGACTGATTGTAAAAAAGGAGAATAAAGAAAAACCCATTAAAGTGAAGTCCGGATAAAAGGATGTAGACGGCGCTAGATAAGAAGTTCTTGGAGGAATAGTAGCTTGTGACTTAATGATTACCCCAATTACCCAATAGGTCAACTTTTGACCAAAAAGTCAACTTTGGTCAAAATGATCAATTTTTGACCCAATGACCACCCCATTGATCCAATGGCTCAACTTTTGACCAAAAATTCAATTTCGGTCAAAATAGTCAATTTTGGACCTAGTGACTAATTATTGACATAATATGTAAATCTCTGACCAAAAAATTAGCTTTGGTCAAAATGGTTAATCCCTGACCCAATGACTAACCCATTTACCAAATTGGTCAGCTTTTGACCAAAATGTTAATTTTAGTCAAATAAGTCAAGTTTTTTACCTAATGACCACCCATTGACCCAATAGGTCAACATTGACCAAAAAATTAACTTTGGTCAAAATGGTCAATCCCTGACCCAATGACATACCCATTAACCCAATAAGTTAACTTTTGACCAAAAAGTCAATTTTGGTTAAAATAATCTATCTTTAACCTAATGACCATCCTAATTGACCCAATAGGTCAGCTTTTGACCAAAAAGCCAACTTTAGTTAAAATGGTCAATTTCTGACCCGATGACCAAACATTAACCCAATAGGTCAACTTTTCACCAAAAAGTAAAGTTTGGTGAAAATGGTCAATTTTTCACCCAATGAACAACTCATTGACCCAATGGGTTAATTTTTAACAAAAAAGTCAAATTTTCTCAAAATAGTTAGTTTTTGATTTAATGACCACCCCATTGATCCAATAGGTCAACTTTTGACCAAAAAGTCAACTTTAGTCAAAATTGTAAATCCTTAACCCAATGACAAACCCATTGTCCCAATATGTCAACTTTTGACCAAAAAGTCAATTTTGGTCAACATAGTCAATTTTGACCTAATGACCACCCCATTGACCTAATAGGTCAACTTTTGACCAGTCAAGTTTGATCAAAATTGTCAATTTCTTACCTAATCACCACCCCGTTGACCCAATAGATCAACTTTTAACCAAAAGTCAAGTACCTAAATTCCAATCCTAACCCCTTTCGGGATATGTACCTAAATTCTGATTCTCGCTCCGAGGCTGGTACTTAAATTCCAGTCCCTACCCCTTTCCAATTTAAACTCTGCTTTTGTCAATTCCAAATTCCCTTTCAACTCCAATATCAAACCAATTTTAATAAAAATTTCAAAACTCGAAATCAAAATTCAAAAAAATTCAAAATCAAAAGATTAAAATCAACATCAAAATTTGAAACCTCGATCTAAATCAAACTTTAATTCAATCAACTTGAAACTCACCCCTTCATCCCCACTGAGAGTTCTGAAACCTTTGGTGTGGAAATTTTCTCCCCAGCAGATGTTTTCTCACTAAATTTCTGTGTTCTCTTCTTAGTAGATTAGATCGGTGGGTTTTGTTGGTTTTGTTGATCTCGTCGGTCAACGCCAATACGCACGGTGTGCTCGGCCAGCACACCACACATATTGGGGTTCCATTTATTAACCTCATTTTTGGTGAGTTCTAGTCTTTCTCGTAGTGCTTGGGATTTAGCCATAGGAATTCTCCTGGACTATCCTAGAAGACTAGAGTTGGAAACCACCATTTAGAAGTTTTTTGCCACTTCTTAACACCCCTTGGGATCCTAGTTGAATAGTTACAATCCTCTAAATCATCTTGGAAGGTTAAAACCACCATATGGAAAACCAACAGTGAGTTTCTATAGGAATGTTTGGACTTAAGGTAACCTTGAGTGACTTGGGCTACTCTTGCACACGCACACACACCCCTAAACCATTTGACCCAAACCATAAACTCTTTCCCTTCTACTCTTTAAGAAACTCACATGATTAAACAAAAGCCACTAGTCTTTGATTAAGATGGCTAGGGTAAATATGTGAAGGATCATAAAGTGGTTACTATTTGGCTATACTTGGTCCCAAAGTAGTTGGACTTGACTAAGGTCCATGGCTCATGCTCCTAAACCCTAAATTTTCCCTAAATTCTTAAAAAAGAAAAATAAAAAAATTACCCAAAATTCCTAAAATTCCTCAAAATCATTTCAAAATAGTTCGCACATCTTAAATCCACCAAAACACACCAATACACTCCAAATAAGCTCCTTTCCAGAGCCAAAATTCCAAAAATTTCAAAAATTCCCAAAAAATTTCAAGCTCCTAAATATTCCCAATATCATTTTCTTCAACTACCACATGCCCCAATTTTATCAATTTAACCCAGTTTAACTAAAAGCCCCAATTTGTCCCATTTAACTCAAAAGTACCCAAATTAAACCCAATGACTTCTCAATTGACCCCAATCTTGCTCAATTTCAATTCCAAACTTCAATTCAACATCTCCAAAACCAATCTAAACCTAATCCAAGCCTAATTTGACCCACATTAAATTCAATTCCACTTGGAATCCAAAATCCCTAATTTTACCTCAATGATCCAAAATCCCTAAATTGACCCAATGTCAACATATTCCCCCAAATATTAATCCTAAACTCTTCCTAACATTCCCATAAACAAAATGCAACATCAATTTGCCCCCAATTTGAACTCAAATTTCACCCAAGTCCTAAAATTACCAAGATACCCAAATTTACCTTAAATTACCCATGAACCCAAACATGCCCAAATCCAATCCAATTCAACTCAAATTCTCTTCAAAATTGTTCTAAAATCTTCATAACACATTCCTACACCAAACACAACATTTATTTTGCCAAAATTTGGATTAAAATCCCATTCAAAAACCCTTTAAACCAAAATCCTTAAAATTTGGCCTAAAATTGTCACATGGTCTAAATTCCCCAAATTGAATCCCCTAACCCTAAAATTTCCACCCAATTTCTATCCAAAACCTTTCATGACAGTTACTTGCATCATTTTGAACCATTAATTGAACCCTAGTCAAGCTCTAGCCTAACCTAAACCCAAGTCTAACCCATGATAACCCAAATTGATCAAATCATAAAATCCACCAAATTCACCTCCCAAATTAAGTCACCATCACCCCAAACCTCTTCCATAAGCTTTGTGACAACCATTTAAGCCATTTTGATCAATCAATTGGGCTCAACCACAACCCAAACCAAAGCTAACCAACTTTGAACCTAAGGTGACCTAATTGGACACATGACCCAAATTAAACCAAACCAAGCCTAAATTGACCAAACCCACTTCATGGCAGCTAACCTTAGGCTTCCTAGGACTGGTTTGACCTGATCCAACCCAAGCCCCTTGAGCCATGGACCAAAGGTCCACCACTTTGGACCAAAGGTCCACCACTTTGGACCAAAGGTCCACCACTTTGGACCAATGGGTTTAGCCTTTTGGCTAAGCTTAATTTCCATCTTTAAACCCTTGAATAAGCAATGTCTCTGCCCAAATTAAATGCACTAAGCTCCTCCCCCACTCCTCCTCAGCCTACCAGCCAATTGCCCGTCCTTGCCAGCTGCCAGCCGCCGGAACAGGCACTCCCGAGCGCCCTCCAAGGCCTTAAAACTCAAAATTGAGCCATGATAGTGAGCAGTCCCCTCACTGCCAACTATCCTGCTCAGCCCTCATCCTAAGCGGCCCACGGCACTAATTTCCTGGCTCTGAGCTCCCCTCTCCTGCGAGTTCTATAAAATGGCTCCTCCATGGCCAAATTTTGGGTGCTGAAATTTTCTCCACGAAATTCTCCCAAACTGGTCCTAGACCCAATTCCAGCTAAGAGAAGAAGATCCCCACCTTTCTCCTGCCCTGAACTCCACCACCTAAGCTCAATTTCTCAGTCGAAATTTAGCTTAGAAATAGGACACACCTGAAACCTCCACCAAAATCAAATTAACTTCACCCACACCATCTGCACACCAAGAGAAGAAGTTCCCCAGTGAAAGCCTCATCACCAGGCCACCCATCTATGCTATCAGCTAGAGGTCCAAATCAACCTTGGTCGAACATGGGTCTAGGCATTTCCCCACGACTAGAGGCTCAATCCGTAGGCTCCTTGGACCTTAAAGAACGTGCCGAGCATCTTTGATTAAGGCCTCACCTCTCAGAGCAAAGGTATTGAACTCCTCCTCATTCCAAGCTTGTTTTGATTCCTCATTAGTTCAGAGTTGATTCCATGGCATCTTAACCTTATGGATATGATTTCCTCACTTAGACAAGTCCATAGGATCTAACCCCATGTAACTTGGTTGAGAAATGAGGGAGATCTTAGGGCTAGAAAACATGTGGTTGTGGGTTCAAACCAGATGGGGACAATGAAGGAGAACCATCTGATCGCACGTATATCCAATGGAGGGCTCAGATTGCGCTGGACCAGGAAATGGGCTGACACAGTGGGACACGTCGCTGCGGAGTCAGATTCTGGTGCTGAATCAAATTTCACCGCGTGGAGCTTCGATCCGCCATAGGATCCAGTCACTGTTGAGCAGTTTAAGTAGGAAAATAGGTTTTTTCTTATTTATTTAAATCACAGAACCTTTGAAAATGCACATCTTAGCATATAAAAATCATAAAAATAAACTAAAAATACCCTCTTGTTCAGTGAACCGAGGAGAACAATTTGGAATTAAAATCAAAATATTTTGTTATGCGTTTAATTAAAACAATTCGGCACTATCTTAAGTATTTTGATTCTCCATTCTCATACATAATTCACCATAGCGTGAGACTATAAGGCTTTTGAAGCCTCTGATCTTGGGAATAGGTTATGTCTAGAGGGGTTCATCTATTTTCTAAGTTTAGGGCCATTTTATTGAAAATAAATTATGGAAATTAGAATGTTGTTCATAAAAATCTTGAAAAATTAGGGGAAGTATCTTTAGACCAGAGGACCCTAGGAAAATTATAGTTTGATTTTATTCACTAAAATAATCCTAATTTGACCAAACACTCAAGACTAAACTTAAATTAATTTGGAGCAACCACACATCAAAATAACATGAAATCAATTCTCTACCGTGTTATAAGATTAGGGGAACCCCACTTAAAAATTTGAAATCAATTGGAATCAATTTAACCCACTAAATGAATTACCTAAGTGACATAACCATATTTGAAATTAAAAATTTTATAAAACTCAAAATATAACTCAAAAATTCACCAAATCAATTTTGGGAGTTCTCTGAGATCAGAGGAATCCAGGAAAATTAAAATTGAAATTTTCATAAAATTTTTATTTTTAACCTATTTTTAAATATTTAAATAACTAAATGATTCTTTCCAATTGTTGTTTGAGACAATACCACGTTAGATCTTACATAATCTCAC